>JAUPFT010000003.1:7511691-7531691 GCA_036936625.1 Parnassius smintheus behrii
TTGGGGAGAGCGCGGTCCCTCCACGGTCGAGCTGACACATTCGTACTACAACTACACTACTAATATGCAGCATGGCTCTACCACGTACGGTTGAATGGATTTAATTGATTTATTGATGAATAAATATTAGATCTATGTAGTTTCGAAGTTGGTTTGTACTTTTTAATATTTTTAGAAAATATATATTTAGAAGGGGGATGAGTCGCTCGCGTCCGTAGGCTTCGACCACCTAACCTTAGGCCCACCCTACACGTGTCCCCCGGGTGGTGCTAAACGAGCGACAAAGCCGAAAAAAAAATAGACTCGGCTCCTCGTCGTATGGTAGTGGCGTAAAATCTACCACCACCCCTTGTTCGCACCATGACTCAGGTAATAAAAGGAATGGCCCCGAGTTCCCAGCGCCCCTTAAATGGGGCAGGGGTGCGAAGAATCTCCGGGAGAAAAACCGGCGACGAGGTTCGCCACCCGTCACGTTATGTCTCCCGGAGGGGCGAAAAGTGGATTGCGGAAACCCGTCTGGCTACGCTGAATGTATGTGGAGGAATGAACGATAAGATGGATGAAGTATGCGAAATGATGAATGACAGAGGAATAGATGTGTTATGTGTGAATGAGACGAAACGAAAGGGAAAGGATGCCACTGCACATGGCTCGTATACCGCGTATTGGTCTGGTGTAGGCGAGACCGAACGGGCATGCCAGGGAGTCGGTTTCATCCCTTCAGAAAGAATGGGTAAATGTGTGAAAGAGTATGAATGTGTAAGCCCGAGACTGCTATGGATACGAATGAAAGTGGGCTTAAAGAAGCTGTTCCTGCTAGGGGTGTACGCCCCAGACATGTCTAAGCCCACTTACATCTGAGAGCAGTTTTGGGACATGGTAAGGATGGTGTTGACAAAATGTAAGGAAAATGAAAATATTATTATGTTAGGAGACTTTAATGGAAGGGTTGGGGTGAAGAGGTCTGGTTATGAAAGGATATTGGGAACGTTTGGTGATGAAAGTATAAATGAGAATGGTGAAGACCTCCTCACCGTATGTGCGGAAAAGAATCTTTTTGTGACGAATACTTTTTTTCGTCATAAGAAGATTCACATGTATACATGGGAAAGAGGTGATGATAGAAGCATGATAGATTTCGTAATTGTGGATGAAAGAATGAGGAGCGCAGTCGTAGATACAAGGGTTTACCGGGGGTCCAACGTAGGGACGGATCATTACCTGGTCTTATGTCGAATTAATGGTCTTTTCAAGCGTTGGCGGCATCGGACATCTGTGTCTACCACTACGTTACAGCGTATAAGAATAGAGAAGTTACAAGATGAAGATGTGAAAGAGAAGTATAAATGTAGACTGAGAGAAAGTATTAGATGTTTGAATGAGTTGTGTATGAATGATTTGGACTTGAATACTGTGTGGGATAATATAAAGAAAGGTTTGGTAAATGAAATTGTATACTTGGGGAGTGCTTTCAGCCGGGATGGAAGATGTGATTTAGATGTGGATAGGCGTGTCGCTGCCGGAAACAAAGTCAATGGTGCCCTGAATGCATTAGTAAAAAGGCAAGGCGTGGTGAAGAGTGCACGCCTTGCAATACATAACGCAGTGTTGGTACCGACTTTGTTATATGGCAGCGAAACCTGGGTATGCCAGAAGAAGCATAAAAGCAAGTTGAATGCAGTGGAGATGCGATCTCTTCGTAAAATGTGTGGCGTTACCATAGCCGACCGAAAGCGAAACGAAGAGATTCGCAATATGGCAGGATTGAAAGATGACCTTATCACAAAAATTGATAGGGGCGTACTCCAATGGTTTGGGCACGTTGAACGAATGAGTGAAGACCGAATGGTGAAGAAAATATATAGAGCGAAAGTAAATATTAAAAGGTGTCGAGGTAGACCGAGACTAACTTTCGAAGACCATGTGAGCAAATTGCTCGAAGAGGGGAGGGTCAAGAGTACTCGGATACCTAGACGTGCATGTATGAAGAAGTTAATGAACCTGAAAGAAGCGAAAGAGGTATGTAAGGATCGTGACACTTGGCGATCTGTTCTCTCTGGCTACCCCGTTAGGGATTGTGCGTGACGATAAGTAAGTAAGTAAGTAAGTTTGGTGGATACCGCCACCGAAGTATGTGGTGTAAGTAAGAGAACAAATGAAAGGAAAAGTAATACGTTATGGTGGGATGATGAGGTACGGGTGGAAGTTGAATCAAAGAAGAAAGCTTGGTTAGATTTACTAGCAACCAAAGCTGGTAATTCTTCTGGTATGAATGATGAGATTGAAAGAAAAAAGGCAGAATTTAGACGTCTAAATAAGAGAGTAAAAGAAGTTGTTGAAAGGAAAAAGAAAGAAAGAACGGATAAGAATGATAGAAGGATATCTGATAATTTCCAGGCTAACATAAAAATGTTCTGGAAACTCGTAAGAACTGCCAGGGGAAATACAAAACAGCCTATAATAAATGCTATAAGAGACGAGAATGGATGTATTCTGAATGATGAAGTTTCGAATTTAAACAGATGGAAGGAATACTTTGAAGGCGTATTTATGAGTGAAGAGTCGTCTGATTTAAATGAACTAGAAATTCCGAAAGAAGTGGAAAGGGGTATGGAGATAAGTGTAGATGAAATAATGAAAGCAATGAAAAGCATGAAAGCAGGTAAGGCAGCTGGATATGATAGAGTATCACTCGAGATGCTAAGGGCTGGAGAGGGAGTGGTGGCAGGCCTGCTGTACACCTTGTTTAATTTATGTTGGGAATTAAAACGGGTACCGGATGACTGGTGCAAAGCAGTAATAGTACCAATATATAAAGGAAAAGGGTCACAGCAGGACTGCAAAAACTACCGCGGTATCAGCTTGCTTAGTATTGTGGGTAAACTGTATGCTAAGGTGTTAATTGAAAGAGTTATGAAAGAAACTGATGGAAAAATTTGGGATGTGCAAGCGGGTTTTAGAAAGGGAATGGGGTGTACAGATCAGGTCTTTTCCATGCGCATGATTGCGGAGAAGTTTTTGGCCAAAAACCAGAAAGTTTTTTGTGCATTCATGGACTTGGAAAAGGCTTATGACAGAGTGGACAGGAATGTGTTATGGCAAACACTGAACTCATATGGGTTGAGCGCTGGTTTGATACAGGCATTAAGGTCTCTTTATAGGGACTTTAGTGCTTGTGTCAGGATCAATGGGGTCTACTCGGACTGGTTTGGCATCCAAAAAGGTGTCAGACAGGGCTGTGTAGCTTCCCCTTGGCTGTTCAACCTATTTATGGACCGGTGTTTGCAAACTTTGAAAGATGAAGAATGTGGTTTAAGAATGGACGAGTTAACCGTCAAATGCCTTTTGTATGCCGATGATCAAGTCATATTTGCGTCATCGGCGTCTTTATTGCAAATGATGGTTACATTAATGAACTGGGAATTAAAAGAAAGGGGAATGAAAGTGAACACATTTAAGACGAAAGTGGTGGTTTTTGAAAGAGAAGAAAGCAAAACGGTATGTGAAATAAGAATAGAAGGAGAGTTAATTGAGCAAGTGGATGAGTTTGTGTATTTGGGATGTGTATTTAGCAGGGATGGTAGATATGATAGGGATATAGAACGACGAGTAAATGCAGGTGTAACGTTGCACGTACATGTATGCATAATTATAATTAAACGGTTTATTAAAATTAAATAAACATTTAATAAACTAAATAAAAATAAAATAAAAGTTATTAACAAAAATAATTCTATAATTAACTTAGGTATCCTATTAATAAAACAAATCAGTAAACTAAAAGAACGAATTAAATAATAAATCAAATATTAAAATATTGTATTTCGAACAAACACCCTGACGCTTCGTTACTCTATGCGCTTTGCAACTCTCGCGTCAGAGTTTTACCCGGCCGGTATTTTTCCACGGCGTCGCGCTCCCGATCATTCTCCGCCCGTGCGCCCTGGGAGGCGCACACTACCACTGCAGCCGCGTTCACAAGCTCTGCTTTGTGTCCTCGTACGCGCTTGCAAATTTTAATTCCATTTTGGAAAAAGTTTAAAATAATATAATAATTCCGGCACTGTGGCCGTATAGTTTTTTCGTTAATTCTCGTCACCGAGACCTCCGTATCGTCTTGCACCCCGTAAGGGTAAGTGTTGAAACGTTACCTAGTTTTAAGTAGTGAAAGTGTTTTATAGGTAGTGTAATTTGATCATGCCAGGCTATTTGCTTTTAGCTATTTAATTGCCACGTTATTAGTGTTATTTGCATGTAAGTAATGTATGTAGCCGCTGTGCGCGTTGGAAAAAGTACCGTTACAAAATGGCGTCTCATACATTTCGCACCGCGATCAAATATCGCAAGTCACCATCATGTTTCAACCAATGCACAGCCTAAATTAGTTATCCTGGTACATTTAAACAGTATTTTACACTTGCCGTAATTTTAATTCATGTGTATTTTAATTTGCGCCTCACCGCTATGACGCTTGCCTTCCATTCCGCCTTGTAACTCCGTTCTGATTATGAACACCCGCCAGCTACTCTCTGTGCTCCCATCTACTGCTAGCCTGCGATATACCGGGGGTTCATAATCGGCGGCATTTTATTACCTGGACCTAAATGTGGACGACGTTGTTTCCAGGGTGCAATTTTACGACTACAACCGTGGCGGTCGTCCTTTTTAAGAGGGCCTAGGCCTCCCCTCGACGCCGCCACCGCCACAGCCAGCTGCCCACGGCGCTCCCCGTGAACAGACCAACCCCCCGGCCCTGCTCGACCACCTCGCGGCCACATAGGGGAGTACCTGACCCCGCCAGTGAAGCCAGACGGGCGTTTTTTTAAAATTATCGGAACCACGCCCACGACCTTTCTTTTACCAATATATAAATTTTTTTTTGACTGGTTGTTGTCTTATTTTAAATACCAACCGTCACACTGGCGCCCATAAACGTGGTAAAAAAAGGTCTGGTTTCACTGCGTAGGAGTAGTTGGTGTTTGTGTCGTTTTGTGTTTGTGAAACGTTTTTGTTTTTTTTTTTTGTTTTTGGTTGCAGCAACTAATGTGTACGAATTTCATTATTGTGTTTGTTTTAGGAATTTTATTGAATTTCAATTGATTTAATTATTTACTTTTATTATTTGTGAGATCATAAACTTTAATTCCTAACTAAGAATTTGTTTAGTTTCGAACAACTTTTCGTAATCACTCTATGCCGTGCACTACCCTATGTTGTTTACGTTCTATCATTGTACAGAGAAGTTAGCGTGCAGAGTGGTCACTGTGTAATCTGTGATAGGGTAAAATTAATATTGTTCCGAGGTATTACTATTCTATTCTGCGGTAGGTTTTTTATCTCGTGGTTTTTTCTTTTCTGTGAAATTATTATTATCGAAATTTTATGAATTGTAACTATTCCCTATTGTTGCTGCAGAACTCTAGTTCAGTGAGTCACGCATGCGTTGGTAGTATTTTAAATTATTCAATCAATTGTTTTTTATTTTAATTCTTAGGCATATTATTATTATCTTGTTGTTGTTTTATTTAATTGTTCGAGTACATATTAGTTGCGTATTTTAATTTTTTGTTGCGCTGCTTCTTTTATTTTGGTGGCAGTTGCTCTATTCTTTTTACTGCTTCTTTTATACGCCAATCGTTTTAGTCAACCAGAACGTTCTTAGTACCTGATATTGTAATTGTAACGGAACGGAGTAGATTAAGTCAGCAACGACTCAACACTTACCTCTTTGCGGTTATACGCGTGTTATAATGGCGCACCCGGTTAAATTCCTATCGTTGCAAAAGTCGGAGTTAGAATACGAAGTTGCCATTAGAGGTGCCACCCCGGCTGACACAGTCAGAGAGTTACGCGAGCAGATTGCTAAATTAGGTCCACTCTTTCCTTCGGAGGACATTCTCGAGAGCGTTTTGTCTGTCGGCGATGATTTAAAGGGAGTCAGCGATGCTTTAATTAAGCTAAGAGCATATATCGAGGCGCCTAGCGATGGGAATGCGTTGCTTCGTGCTCGCAACCTCATTAACCACCTCCATCATCGACTCAACCGTATAGTTTGTGATAGCACGACCCAGCAAGGGGTGGTGGATACGTGTGTTTCGGAATACAGGCAACTTTTGGAACGCTATAATGCTATTACTGCTACTGATTCCACCCCTCCTCTGGCATCTAGAGACCCTCAGTCTACTGCTGCTTTACCTCTCAACGTTAACGTAACTTGTGAGCGCAGCGTGGCTAGTGAGTTCGCTAAGTTTAAGTTCGACGGCAAATCTTGCGTTCGTGCATTTATCCAGCGCATCAATGAATACAGCCAGTCGAGGAATATACCGGGGGAAAAACTGCTGTCTTTCTGCGCTGAGATTTTTACCGGCGATGCCTTGCATTGGTATCGTGCCATTCGGGACCAGGTATCTAATTGGGACGAGTTAGTTTCCCTTCTCAGAGAGGATTTCGACCAGGCCGATTATGATTACAGACTCTTGTCGGAGATTCGGGCCAGAACTCAGGGCGAGTCTGAAAATATAACTATTTACACTTCTATTATGACTGGGCTATTCTCACGTTTGTCCAAGAGCCTGTCTAACGAAGACAAACTTGAGATAATTTTACATAACATCCGCCCATGCTACGCCAGCACCTTAGCTTCTGTCCCGAAGATCTCAGACCTCGACACCTTGCGTTCGCTCTGTCGTAATTACGAGAACATTCAGGCTCGCCTAGTGGGATTCCACGAACCTCCGAAGGTCTCTTCAGGAACACTGGCGCCAGAGTTTGCTTACGCTGGTCAGTCTGCAAGTAGGTTTAATCAAGGCAGCGGCCAAAGTTTCAATAAAAGACCTTACAATAACTTTTACAATAAAAGCAACAGTAATTACAATACAGGTAATAAAACGTATACTAAAAATGATAATTATGTGCATGCGGTGCAACAGCAGTACCAAAAGTCTCCTTATTGTCCGAGGTGTCGTAATAACACCCACAACCTTCGTCAATGCAAAGCAAATAGGGATAGAATATTTTTTTTTGTTTGTGGCCAGGAAGGCGTCAAGTCACCAGACTGTCCGAAGTGTGGCAAGGATAAACCGAGCACTTCAAAAAAACTGATAGACCAGCAGAATTGTACTGAAGTCCTGCCACCCAAGTTTGACCAAGAGGATTGGCAGAGCTGGCTTAACGCTGTTAACGTTTTCTTCAATTCTTATAAAGTTGATACAATTCTGCTGGACAAACCATTGCAGGATCCTAGACCTTACGCTTGTGTACAAATCAATGATTTTAAGCTATTTGGCCTCTTAGATTCAGGCTCAGCTGTGTCCATTTTAGGTGATAAAGCTTATAGGAAGCTAGAGGAACGGGGTTTACAGCTGCATAGGGACAACTTAATTACAGTCACGGCTGCTGGGGGTCAATCTATGACCAGCATTGGCTATATGTTTCTCCCTATAAACTTTGAGAATGAGTACCATATAATTAAGTCATTTGTTGTGCCAGACATCAATATTGATCTCGTGTTGGGGATCGATTTTTGGCGCGAGTTTAACATTTTTCCTAGACATTTCTCAAGCATTACATTTTCTAATGCCGCAGTATTGAATGCTAGCCTTAGTACCGATTCTACCACTTTCATACAAGCGTATGACCACTTAACTGTTTCGGAGAGATCAGTGGCGGATGACATCATTTCTCAATTTAGCGACATTTCCGCCGAACGTCGGGGTTTGGGCGAGACGAGTTTGGTCACCCACCGTATTGATACGGGAGATGCTGAGCCAGTTCGTCAAAGGTACTATAGGTTGTCTCCAGAGAAGCAGCGGATCCTTGCCGAACAGGTCGACGAGATGCTGGCTCTGGACGTAATTGAGCAGTGCGAAAGTGCTTGGTCATCACCAGTTCTCATTGTTACGAAGAAAAACGGTCAGCCTCGGTTTTGCCTCGACAGCCGCAAGCTCAATTCCATCACGAAGCGCGACGCCTATAGTCTATCCTACATTTCCGAGATCTCGGATAATCTTCGCGATGCTCGCTACTTATCTAGTATCGATTTATCCAAAGCCTTTTGGCAGATACCTATAGCACAGGAGGACCGGGACAAGACTGCTTTTTATTTGCCTAATCGCGGTACCTATCGTTTCAAGCGCACTGCTTTTGGTTTAACTAACGCCCCGGCTACACAGCAAAGGTTGGTTGATCTGTTATTTAGGGAATTTGACCTCAAAGTCTTTGCATACCTAGACGACATTATTATCGTCTCAAACGACTTCAATTCCCATGTTTCCCTGTTACTTCGGGTTCTTAATAAGCTGAAACAGGCCAACCTCACTGTAAACCTAGAGAAATGTCAATTCTTCCGCAGTCAGCTCAAATACCTGGGTTACGTCGTTGATAGTAGTGGTTTACGTACCGATCCTGAGAAGGTGGAAGCAATCCTCAATTACCCGACACCTACATGTCGTAAGGACGTTAAGCGCTTCCTCGGGACTGCTACTTGGTATCGTCGTTTCGTCCCCAATTTTAGTACCACTGCAGGCCCCTTAAACAAGTTAACTTCGAGTAAGAAGGGCGGACCACCTTTTGTCTGGTCTGCCGAAGCTGATGCTGCCTTCAAGAAACTTAAGGAGTGTTTAGTTTCCGCTCCTGTTCTTTCCTGCCCTGATTACGATAAGCCATTCGAAGTACACACCGATGCCAGCAATTACGGCGTGGGTGCGATGCTGACGCAGACTATAGATGGTAAGGAGCACCCCGTTGCTTATATGAGCAAGTCGTTGTCAACAGCAGAGAGGAACTACAGTATAACGGAACGTGAGACATTAGCTGTCGTCATCGCCCTGGAGCACTGGAGGTGTTACTTGGAGAACGGTAGGCCATTCACTGTCTATACTGATCACAGTGCGTTAAAATGGTTTCTGTCTCTCAGGAACCCTACCGGTAGATTAGCTCGCTGGGGTGTAAGATTGTCCTCATTTCATTTAGAATTCAAGCATCGTAAGGGTGTGGACAATGTGATCCCCGACGCCCTCTCTAGAGCTCTTCCCGTCTCGGCGATTAGTACTTCCGGTTCGAACATGGTGACATCGGATTCTTGGTACAAAAATATTTATAATTCTTGCCTTTCTAAGCCGCAAACTTCCCGAATTTCATTATCAAGGATGGCAAGTTATTCAGGCGTACCAAGAATAATCACTCACTTTCATCCGAGTTCTTATGGAAGGAGGTGGTACCTTTTGAGCTTCGCGAGCAGGTGATCAACGAGAATCATGCGGAACCCACGGCTGGACATCTCGGCGTTTTTAAAACATACCATCGTATTGCCTTGCGCTACTTTTGGCCTGGTATGCACCAGGACGTGGTGAAGTTCGTTGCCTCCTGCGAGAAGTGCTTGTCTTACAAGGCTCAAAATCACCAAACCTTGGGAGAAATGGGCCGCCCGAAGCAGTGTTCTAGGCCATTTCAAATGATTTCAATTGATTTGATGGGCCCCTTGCCTGTCACTAGGAAGCAGAACACTTATATCTTCGTAGTCACATGCTGCTTCTCGAAATATTGCCTAATTTTCCCATTAAGAAGTGCTACTGCCACTACAGTCACGAAGTTCCTGGAAGAGTCTGTTTTCCTCGTCCATGGTGTCCCTCAGACCATATTTTTGGACAATGGCAGCTAGTTTATTTCGAAGGTCACTGAGTCACTTTTCCATCGTTATAAGGTCCCTAACGTGTTCTTCACGCCAAAGTACACCCCTCAAATTAATTTGGTAGAACGAAATAATCGTTCAATTATCACGTGTATCTCAACTTTCGTGGACAACGATCATCGCAGTTGGGATACATATATTCCGAAGGTTCAGTTCGCCCTCAACAATTCGGTGAGTGAGGCGACTGGTTTCACTCCATCCTTCCTGGTGTTCGGCAGGGAGCTCGTTACATGTGGCTCGCAATATTTAGATAACGATTTAGGCGATGAGGTTTTATTCCTTCCCCGTGACATCTACGCAGAAGATTTGGGTTGTCTTAAGGAAGTTTTCGATACTGTAAAGGCCAAATTGTGGCATGCTCATGCTAAAAACTCAACCCACTATAACCTTCGGCGCAAGCCTATGGAATTTAACATTGGTGACACTGTAATGAAACGCGCATATGTTTTAAGTGATAAGGATAAGTTCTTTAGTAAAAAACTTGCGCCAAAATTTATTAAATGTCGCGTCATCGGTAAAAAGTCACCCCTAGTTTACATCCTGGCTGACATGTCTGGGAAAGATATTGGCACCTGGCACATCAAGGATTTGAAATTAACAGGACACAATACTTAGTCATATATGTATACACTTTTTTTTTAAAGTGTGTACTTCCCCGTGTGGTGTCGGGTTAGAATAGCACCACCCCATTTCTTCCTGTGGGTGTCGTAAAAATCGACTAAGGGATAGGGTAGTAGTGTGTTGTGGGAGATGGGCTAGCAACCATCACTGCAATATCACAAGATCTCCATGTTACACCTACAAGTACACTTAATTAAGTTGCATGTGTTCTGCTTGTTACTTAGGAATACACTAGCGTTATATTTATATATATACATGGTGCTCGTTTTACCCTGGTCACACTTTTACATCTTTAGCTCTAGGTATTCGTATGGGTCTTCCAGTCTAGCCGATGCTGGAACACCTTGCCAAATGACAGGATGCGTCAACTACCCTATTGATGTTCGTTGACGCTGATATAATCGCGTGAAGTATGAGAGATGTTGTATAAAAGGATAATGCGAATACATAACAATTTAGAGCGGATTTTATTAATTAAGAGTAATAAAATCCTTATGTAGCGCGCGGGGTACTGTAACGTTGCACGTACATGTATGCATAATTATAATTAAACGGTTTATTAAAATTAAATAAACATTTAATAAACTAAATAAAAATAAAATAAAAGTTATTAACAAAAATAATTCTATAATTAACTTAGGTATCCTATTAATAAAACAAATCAGTAAACTAAAAGAACGAATTAAATAATAAATCAAATATTAAAATATTGTATTTCGAACAAACACCCTGACGCTTCGTTACTCTATGCGCTTTGCAACTCTCGCGTCAGAGTTTTACCCGGCCGGTATTTTTCCACGGCGTCGCGCTCCCGATCATTCTCCGCCCGTGCGCCCTGGGAGGCGCACACTACCACTGCAGCCGCGTTCACAAGCTCTGCTTTGTGTCCTCGTACGCGCTTGCAAATTTTAATTCCATTTTGGAAAAAGTTTAAAATAATATAATAATTCCGGCACTGTGGCCGTATAGTTTTTTCGTTAATTCTCGTCACCGAGACCTCCGTATCGTCTTGCACCCCGTAAGGGTAAGTGTTGAAACGTTACCTAGTTTTAAGTAGTGAAAGTGTTTTATAGGTAGTGTAATTTGATCATGCCAGGCTATTTGCTTTTAGCTATTTAATTGCCACGTTATTAGTGTTATTTGCATGTAAGTAATGTATGTAGCCGCTGTGCGCGTTGGAAAAAGTACCGTTACAAAATGGCGTCTCATACATTTCGCACCGCGATCAAATATCGCAAGTCACCATCATGTTTCAACCAATGCACAGCCTAAATTAGTTATCCTGGTACATTTAAACAGTATTTTACACTTGCCGTAATTTTAATTCATGTGTATTTTAATTTGCGCCTCACCGCTATGACGCTTGCCTTCCATTCCGCCTTGTAACTCCGTTCTGATTATGAACACCCGCCAGCTACTCTCTGTGCTCCCATCTACTGCTAGCCTGCGATATACCGGGGGTTCATAATCGGCGGCATTTTATTACCTGGACCTAAATGTGGACGACGTTGTTTCCAGGGTGCAATTTATCGACTACAACCGTGGCGGTCGTCCTTTTTAAGAGGGCCTAGGCCTCCCCTCGACGCCGCCACCGCCACAGCCAGCTGCCCACGGCGCTCCCCGTGAACAGACCAACCCCCCGGCCCTGCTCGACCACCTCGCGGCCACATAGGGGAGTACCTGACCCCGCCAGTGAAGCCAGACGGGCATTTTTTTAAAATTATCGGAACCACGCCCACGACCTTTCTTTTACCAATATATAAATTTTTTTTTGACTGGTTGTTGTCTTATTTTAAATACCAACCGTCACACAGGGAATAGAGTGAATGGGGCACTACATTCTATTATGGAGAACCAGAATGTGTCAAAACAGGCACGTATGGTGATTCATAATTCTGTGTTAGTCCCTACTTTAATGTATGGTAGTGAAAGCTGGGTGTAGCAGAAGAAGCACGAAAGTAGAATAAATGCTGTAGAAATGCGGTCTTTAAGGAATATGCTAGGGTTGAATCTGAATGACAGGGTGAGAAATTGCGTGATAAGGGATAAATGTGGTATGCAAGATGATGTTGTGACCAGGATTAAGAAAGGAATGCTTCGGTGGTTTGGTCATGTGGAAAGAATGAATGAGGAAAGAGTGACAAAGCAAATTTATATGGCAGATGTGAACGGCCGAGTCGGGAAGGGACGCCCTAGGAAAAAGTTTATCGACCAAATTGGCGATATTTTGAAAATGGGCCACGTTAGAAGTACCCTTAACCGACGAGCATGTATGCGTAGATATATGGATGTGAAGGAGGCGAAAGAGGTGTGTCAGGATCGTGCCAAATGGAAGTCCGTAGTCTCTGCCTACCCCTCTGGGTGACAGGCGTGAGTGTTTATGTATGTTTATGTTTTTTAATATTTAACTCTGGCTTAGAAATATCACCGGTTCAAAGTACATTAATTAGTATAGTATTCTATTATTTAAAAGTTTTTTTTTTCTTTGTATGTGTACGAGATCAAGCCTAAGAAAGTAGAAACTATGTAAAAAAAGAATCATATAAGTCAGTTCAACCATTTCACAAACATAAAAAAGACATACGCGTCAAATATATTGTAGAATACATATTTTTTTAAAACTTGATCTAAAAATTTCATTAGTTTTTTTTTTAAATTATTAGTTAGCCGATATACGTCCCACTGATGGCCATACCTCCTCTTACTTCTGTTAAAGGTTTAGGGCAAGGAAATATCCGCCGCACAGTCCCTATGCGTAATTGGCGAGTTTCACATGTCTTCGAAATATTTTTTCTTACTTATCTGACATGCAGGTTTCCTCATGGTGTTTTCTTTTACCGCCGAGCACGTGACAAATCGGCAATCAAATTGAAATTATCAATTTCATAGATACCGGTGGGGATCGTAAACAAAAATTCTATGATATTTAATAAATACTGGTCAAGCTAAGAATAACGTGTTACAAAAAAAAAACAAGCTTTTGTGGAATAAAAAATATCAATGACCTACATATTTTTGATTCCACAGAAAACTTGATATATACGAAAACTCTCGAGCAACATAAAAGCACTTTTCCAATTATCTTTGTGATACAATGCGCTCCTATTTAAATTTTAATAAGGTTATTCCAACATTATTCTTTAGAACTACCGTACACTCTCGTCCTAAACGAGACTGCAACGGCAACCTTATGTCATAAGCTGAATAATTAAAAAGAAACCAAGGGACTTCCCCTTGTAGATCTTCAATAAAATATTCAAAATCGTGTAAGAATTTTCTGCTTTTATTCTTTGACGTTTATTTTAATTTGTTATTAAGATGTTCTACTTATACGGTATATTGCCTCTCAAGGGTAAAATTTTGCTTTTATTTATTTATGGACCCAATTAGAACACATAATAAGTTATAAAAAGCGAATTTTATCTAACCAGCGTATAATAAAAAATTATAAAAGTTTACCTGAACGTACAAGTTCATAAATAAAAAATGTAAGCCGTTAATTTTTAATTTATTGTATTATTTTCTACAAGGTCTTCATCAAAACAAATAATCAAACGCTGTAATGCATCATAATTATTTTAAGTTTTGAAGTCGGTTTGTGTAAACTATGTATATGTATAAACTAACATATACATAATATTATATAATGCGTTTTGAATAGTATTAATAAATAAGTTAGTTTTTATTTCTCTCGCGGCTCTACCTATAGCTCTCACCATACTACAAAAGGTTAGCTGGCAGAAAATGCCTTTTCGGCATTAAGTTCGCCTTTGTACCAAATTATTTTGTTTGAGAGCAGTAAAGAATTTTCTATCTATCTATCTACTTTGTATAACAAATTTATTACAATATATAACAAATTTATAAAATTAAAATTTATATTCAGGTCATACCAACTTTTGACTTATAAGAACTTTTGAAGATATATTAAGAATGGTTTTGTTGAAAAATAATTATTTTTAAAGAGAAGAAAGTAAACGATACATGAAGTAAGAATATAAGAGGAGTTAGGTGATCAAGTGGATGAGTTTGTCTAGTAATGGCAATCATGACAAGGATATAGAACGAAAAGTGAATGTAGACCACGAATTGGATTGGGTTTTTCACTCTATTGCATAAGTCAGAATGTGCCAAAATCACTTATGACTTTTCACAATGGTGTGTTAGGTACAACTTAATGTGTGGTAGTAAATTAGGTGTAGCTGAAGGAGCACGAGAGTAAATAGAGTAACAGAAATATATTTAGAGCGAAGTTGTGTCATTATACCAAGATTTAGGTAGAAATACTTGTTGTTTTGACATATAGACTATATCGAAGATGGGCATAATTAAAAGTACCTTATAGCAACGAACACCTATACATAGATATATGGATGTGAACGAAGCGGGGGAGTTGTGTCAGAGTCATTCTCATGTATGTGTTTAGAATCAACGAATTTTTTTTATATAAAAAGGGTGACAAGCGACTATACTGTACACTTAATGTTAAGTAGATGCTGTAACCCATAGAAATATTCATGCATCCTGGATTAATAATAAATATAAACCACGTTGATAGCCTCTAGGACTTAGGTGTGCGCCTCGTTTTCAGTAAAAATGGTATCGAGTTCTTTACACTCACCATACAAAAATCATCATAAAACACAGCAGCATTAAGCTGTGTTTATCCTTGCCCTGTCGAAATGACCCATTCGTGCCAAAACACGTAATCTACGTTTGGCTAAAGAAATTATCTTTCAAAACTAATTATATGTTTTTTTTTAAAATAATTGAATAAATATTGTAACAAGCTTCATCCCAGATGAAAAGTATGTAAGTAATTTGCAAGCCAAATTCAAAACAGATATTACCTGTAACATAACATATAATTATTAATATTAAACAAATTTGATCAATATTATTATGGCAATCTACCAGGTAAGCCACTCATCTTTTATCACTGTAACTTATTTGTCACTGTAATCTTGTAAAAAAAACAACATAGGTAACTTTTGAATATTATGAGTGAAAGCGACAGCTGAGAGAAGTCTGTGTGACTAACTTACTTTTGATACTAACTATTTACTTCAGAGACTAAAGCAGTAATGCTTATTTAGTCTTCTGATAGTCTCCGATGCTGTCACGAAGAAACGGCAACTTAAAAGAAAATATTTTTAAAGCACTTTCCAAAGGCACCGGCATAAGCATAGACATACGGGAAAATTAAATCTAAAACTCATATTTTTACACAAACGTTGGCTTCTCCTCAATTTTGTTGGTAATTACGATTTTTTATTATAAACTTAATCTGTCCTTTTTAAAACATAATATTCCATGCCTTTCATTAGAATTCATCCAGCCGTTCTATTGCGACTGACGGACAGATGTCGGAACAATCACAGGAGTCTTTTACATTTAATATATGTTATTAATATGATAATCCTTTATTACTTTAGGACTGGTTTGGCATCCAAAAAGGTGTCAGACAGGGCTGTGTAGCTTCCCCTTGGCTGTTCAACCTATTTATGGACCGGTGTTTGCAAACTTTGAAAGATGAAGAATGTGGTTTAAGAATGGGCGAGTTAACCGTCAAATGCCTTTTGTATGCCGATGATCAAGTCATATTTGCGTCATCGGCGTCTGAATTGCAAATGATGGTTACATTAATGAACTGGGAATTAAAAGAAAGGGGAATGAATGTGAACACATGTAAGACGAAAGTGATGGTTTTTGAAAGAGAAGAAAGCAAAACGGTATGTGAAATAAGAATAGAAGGAGAGTTAATTGAGCAAGTGGATGAGTTTGTGTATTTGGGATGTGTATTTAGCAGGGATGGTAGATATGATAGGGATATAGAACGACGAGTAAATGCAGGGAATAGAGTGAATGGGGCACTACACTCTATTATGGAGAACCAGAATGTGTCAAAACAGGCACGTATGGTGATTCATAATTCTGTGTTAGTCCCTAGGCAGAAGAAGCACGAAAGTAGAATAAATGCTGTAGAAATGCGGTCTTTAAGGAATATGCTAGGTTTGAATCTGAATGACAGGGTGAGAAATTGCGTGATAAGGGATAAATGTGGTATGCAAGATGATGTTGTGACCAGGATTAAGAAAGGAATGCTTCGGTGGTTTGGTCATGTGGAAAGAATGAATGAGAAAAGAGTGACAAAGCAAATTTATATGGCAGATGTGAACGGCCGAGTCGGGAAGGGACGCCCTAGGAAAAAGTTTATCGACCAAATTGGCGATATTTTGAAAATGGGCCACGTTAGAAGTACCCTTAACCGACGAGCATGTATGCGTAGATATATGGATGTGAAGGAGGCGAAAGAGGTGTGTCAGGATCGTGCCAAATGGAAGTCCGTAGTCTCTGCCTACCCCTCTGGGTGACAGGCGTGAGTGTTTATGTATTATGTCCTTTATTATATACACCATAATAATTTTTTGTGACAGACAAATCCGCATCTCTTGCTATGGAGTATATGTTCTGTGGTTACCTGCGATCTAAATTTTGTGACCCGTTGTGAGGAAAACTTAATATTATAATGCGAAAGTTTGTTTGATGGTTTGTCATTCATTTACGTAGCAATAGAGAAATTAATCGTCATGATTTTATACAACGTGAAAATCACGTGTCTATTCAAGTTAGCTGTTGCCAATCAGAGACGTCAATTTTAATATGAATGTATAATTTTTCGACCTCATCGCAAGCAATGCTACAGAAATGTGTTAAATATTTGTTTGCATCCCCTTATTTGGAGTATTTTAAAGTGCAGGGAAGGCAAAGTTATCTTAGCTCATAGAGCCATTAACGCGATCAAAATGTTTTTAATTAACAAGTAATTACGTTTTGTATGTGAGCATTTTCGCTTTTTTACCTCATTTATGAGTAATCAAAATTTTTTGTGCACGTCTTCTTTTATTTAAATTTCGATTGTTCAGGTTTTAATATTAATAATGTCCTTCAGACTGACTTTCAGTCACGGCGGCCAGTCTTAATGGACATTAACCATAGACAGCAGGACAGGATTATAGAATAGGAGGATGTGCGTAAGCACAGAAACACTTCCTATTCCCTGACACGTCCGGAGAGAAATTATTTGCAGAACCGACTACAACAACAATAAAAAATTTTCTGCTATTGGGAACGTCCTGATAGAAATACGAAATAACAGAGTTTTGCCACTTATCGGATTCGATTCTTTGAAAGGCTTACCGCTAATGATACTATGATCTATTAGATAAACATGCTTTTAATCCGATGATGACAGATTAAATGTAAGTAATTTGTGGTACTCGAATTTTTAAGTACGAAAAATTTATCTGTCATTATACCGTGTAACAGGCTCACTGAAAGCTGTTCAAATATTTACAACATTTTCGCCAAATAGCTATATCAGTCTCGTAATAAAGAGTATGTTTGGTGGTAGGTACTGCATAATTTGGACGTGGTAAAAGTTACAAGCGATATGTTTAGAAATTAATAATATATTTATTCGATTCTTTTTTTCTTCAAGAAATCTTAAAAGTTCTCTTTGTCTAGACTTCTTCGTGTTAGTCCAATGTTTATGTGAGAGTTATCATAAAAAAGAAAAACGACTTATAAATTATTTAGAATGTGATTGTGTTGGCAATGGGCTAGATTTCTAGAAAAGATGTATGGTTGCTCCCATCTGCTTGGAATCCTATAATTAACAAAATTAAATACAAGTCCAAGCATACCACCGTAAGATTTCAAGATAATGTAAGCTCATTCTGCTTAGAAAAACTAGTATTAAAAAACTAAGGGTAGCAGGGCTAACTATGAAATCGAGAAATCAAACATTTCATCGCCCTATAATCATGGGTGCTATTAAGCACCCAAAACGTCAGGAATAAAAAATAAGTTAATTAAACGCGATAAAATTTGTAAAAATAGTTTTATCCAATATGATCCTTCTTCTCCTTTGTCAAACCTTGACAGTTCACTGCTGTTTTAATTAGTATTTACTAATATCTCTACGAAGCAGATTGGCAATAGCAATCGTACATGTCTGGCAATTTTGTCGTTGTACAACGTCACACGTCAAGGCATGTACTACTCTGTGTAAAAAGTATCGGGAATATGTCAATCAAAAGACCCGCGTTAAAGAGGTCGTTCTAATTTTTTTACTGCATGTTGGTAGCACTGTACTGATTTAGCGCGCAAAGTTTGAGCGGGATCTGTCATTTAATTTGTTTTAAACTACACTTTTTGTTGGTCATAGTTTTGAGTTCTCGGCGATTTTTACAATAGAAAATATTGTGGAACAAAGAGTGTGCCTTAAATTTTGTGTTTCGAATGATATTTCATATGATGAATCACTAAAAATGTTGCGAAATACCTACGGCGAATAGTGTATATCGAAAACAAGGGCTTATGAATGGTATAAGGCTTTTAAAGAAGGCCGAGAAGTAGTAGTAGACTTGCCTCGTTCTGGTATACCTTCAACCGCTACGACCAAAGAAAACATCGACAAAATCAGGAAGCTAGTGCTCGAAAATCGACGTATGAGTCTGAGAGAGTTGGATAGTGAGGTGAACATATCTTTTAAGTCCGTCCACAATATTCTCATTGACATTTTAGGCATGAAACGCGTCGCCGCTCGACTAGTTCCAAAAGAGCTCAATTTGGTTCAAAGAGTGCAGCGAAAGCATGTCGCTGAAGACATGGTTTCCCGAGCTTCTACGGATCCGACCTTTATGAAACGTATAATAACTGGCGACGATACATGGGTTTATGAGTACGACATGCAAACAAGCCAACAGTCTTCAGAATGGCGTCTCGAAAACGAGCCGAAACCCAAAAAACCGCGGCAAAGTTGCTCCAAAATCAAGGTGATGCTGACAGTTTTTTTTGACTACCGTGGTGTGGTTGGTGGAATATTATTTAGGCGTCATGAAGCGTTTGCGTGAGAGTATCCGCCGAAAACGTCCAGATTTGTGGCAACACAACTCATGGATGGTGCACCATGATAATGCACCATCACACACAGCCATTATAGTGAAAGAGTTTTTAGCGAAAAATTCAACAAAAGTTCTCGACCAATCACCGTATTCACCTGATATGGCTCCGTCTGACTTTTTTTTTATTTCCCAAGTTAAAATTACCACTTCGAGGAAAACGTTTTGAGTCGATAGAAGCCATAACAAAAAATTCGCTGAATGAGCTAAAGGCCATACCGCAAATAGCCTATGAAAAATGTATGGAAGACTGGGTGAAGCGTTGGAGATGTTTTACTGCAAGCGATGGGGCCTAATTTGGAGACGATAAAATAAATTTAGATGAATAATTAGTATTTTTTGTTTTATTAACAAATTCCCGATATTTAATACACAGAAGGTAAGAGCCTGACTGTAATCCTACATGGTGATAAATGGTGTCCAAAAAACTATACGCTTATTTTATAAATTAGCTCTGACCTATACAAGATGATGATTTTGTCGTCTATCGGAGGGTAAAATCCTCTTGTCTTTTTACAGCTGATCGCTCGTGATTTGTGCCAGATATAAATCGACAGCGATAGACTCCCAGCAGGCCTGTTTACCTCGCCCGATGACATTTATAGCGACGTCATGCCGGACCAAACTGAAACGTAATTTATGGAACAGACGGGTTTTTAAAAATAGCGGGTGAGAGCTTATATTATAGTTATTTTAGGAAAATATAATAATGCTCCCCCATATTT